>QTSX02003582.1:533498-553031 GCA_014839935.2 Entomophthora muscae | reverse complement strand
CAATGGCTGGATGTTAAGTAGGTTGGCAGTAACCAGAATTCTTGAACATCCAGACCCTTGACACATGTATCTGTTTGTGCTTTAGCTACTTAACGGTAGCTTTTTTTGGGTATCTTGGACGTCAAAATGCACCATTCAATCAAGGGTTCCCACAATAGTGGGACCTGAATTATGTTTTTCCAATTGATCTTGGAGCACTTCAGCTCACTAGCTTGGTGTTGCAACCAAAATTCTATACATGCCTGCTAATGTATCTCACAATACTGTCAGGATTCTCCTTTATTCTTTACTGCTTCTAGTATATTCTAAGGATATCAACTTTATTTTTCTTTTATAGTCTTTGGTTTCAATTCACTACATTTACACTCTTCAACACCCCTTCCCTTCATTATCTGGCTTCTACTGCTTAGTTCAATCTATATTAATGGTTAAATTCATCTTTCAAAGCTTATATTTGATCCTTGGACAATTTTCAAACCATGGACCTAAATGTTAGTTAGTTTTAATCAAGTCCAAAGTTAATTACCTTTTGCTTTTTGCTCGCTTACACCAGCACTTTGGACCAGGGTTTTCCCGCTCTCTGCCGCTTTTGCTCTTCTTTGGCTTTCACCAAACAACCAACTGCTTTTCCGTTCTTGCTCCTTTATCTTTTGCATTAACTTCTTAAAGTTAAAATGCCCAAACACCACATGATTGTGTTTTTTCTCCAGTTAAGCTCACCTAACTACTTTTGGTTAGTTACCTACCCCTTATTCAGTACCTCAAACTCAGATTTGAAATAAAGCCTGAGTTTTACTCAGTCTCAACTTAAGTTGAGATTGTTTGACTTGCACCCCAAAAAGGTACTTGTTAGGTTTTGTGGCTTTTTTTCTTTTCTTAACTCTTGCATCTTCCCATCTTAGTTCCATGATTCCATTTTTTTGCATTTTTCATCAGTTAGGCAATTTTTATAGTGGGACTCACACTTTGATTGTGGATATTTTAAACCACCAGCTAGGGGTGATCACTTTCCAGACTTAGAAATTGATTTTTTAACTAAGTTGTCAGTCATCAAGACTGGTCTTTATTTTGTTTTCTTAGGATTAATAAACCACCTTATCCCCTACTTTACTTCATATAAGCTTTTAGGATCCTTAGTGCAGCTATTAATGCAAACCTTGCCTACCTTTTTATACTTAACAAATAAAATATCCTTGGTTTAAAGACATAAGTTTACAATAATTTATCCCAAACCTTCAGACCTGACAGGCCAATCACACCATGGTCAACCAAGAATTTGTGGATTCCCAAAAATTAGACCAAGTACCCAGTCAATTTAAATCAGTATGTGTGGCCAACTCCTGCAGAGTAGCAATCTCCCACAAGACGGTACCCTCCTCTGTAATAATGGGGAACATCCAGTTAAGCTCTCTGAGCCAATCATGATGGGGCTCAGCCACAACATTATTGCTGGCCTCAACTGACTCTGACACAATTGACCATACATCAACTGGGACACCTCTGTGACCACACTCAACAGGAATGGGGTAGGCTTCCAAATCTACCCCGTCAAAATGAGCAAGCTGCTTCACAACACTGTGTTTGTACAGCTCACAGAGACAGGCACATATGACTTCAAAGGGGGGGGTCTGGACTTCAACCAGTGCTCAGTTGAGGTAATTTTTTATGAACCCACTACACCTCCCTCCTTGGTCACAGTGCCTCCACCAGCACTAAATAACTTCTTGAGGAATACAAGAATGTCTTTAGCAAAACCTAGACCAACTGCCCCTCCAAGAGAAATACAACATGCTGTCCATTTAAAAGGGTTTTTGCCAAAGGCACAGTCCCTCTATTGCTTGACACCCAAGGAAGACTAAACTCTCTATCAACACCTTGTGAACATGCTCAATAAGGGCTTCATCCGCCCCTCCCTCTCATTATATGGGGCCACAATCTTCTTTGTAGCTAAGAAAGACAGGTCCCTTTGGCTGGTAACCAACTAAAGTGTCTCTAACAAGGTGACAGTCAAGATCAATTACTCATTACCATTAATTAACAGTCTATTTGATACACTTGTGGGTGCAAAGAGCTTCAGTAAGATTGATCTCACTGCAGGGTATAACCAGGTCCACATTACGCCCAGGGACAAGGCAAAAACTGCATTTTGCATGCGCTGCAGGTGTTTAAGTGTTGTGTCATGAATTTCAGGATGACCAACACTCCCTCCACCTTTGCCATGCTGATGAATAAAGCCTTTGAAGACCTGATTGAAAAATGTGTTGTTGTGTATCTTGAAGACATTTTTGTCTTCAGTCAAGACTAAACTGCTTATCTCCAACATCTTTATGCTGTACTCAATACACTTTGTAATCATCAGTTAAAGGCTAAGCCTTCAAAATGTTAATTCTCCCAGTTGGAGCTTCTATTAAGGGGACACACTATCTCAGCCCAAGGGATAAAGCCCAACCCTTCCAAAATAAAGGCAATCACAAGCATGCCACCCTCACTAATGTGGATCAGGTGCACATCTTCTTGGCATGTTTGCCTATATTGAAAAATTCATCTCCAACTCCAGATAACTAATTGCACTTCTTACTAAGCTTCTAAGCAGTGCTTCTATTGGACCCCTGACAGAGACCAGGCATTGGAGACGTTGAAGCAAAGGCTTAAAACTGCACCTGTACTACAATTCTATAACCAGAATTTCTAGTACAAACTTGAGACTGATACCTCTGACAGGGCCACAGGGAGAGTACTAAGAGTGGAAACTAGCAAGGGTGTCTTCCTTCCTGTGGCCTACAAATCCTGGAAGCTTACCAAATCAGAGCAACATTACCCCATACATGATAAAGAGTTAGCAAATGATGCAACTGAACCAATGATGATACAGTATTTGGAATTGGGGAAGACAACAGTCCAATAGAAAGGACATAATAATAAGAATAAGGTGTTGTTCATTATAGAACATTATGGTTAATATACCATATGGGGAAAGCCACAAGGGGGTGGCATAGTGGTAAGTTCCATGTAAGGTTCAAAGCCAAGGAATAACTTGTGCGGGGATCAGCAGGTCAAATTGTAAGTTCCTAATTAGGATGAAGTACCCGCAATTTAATATTGCCATCAGATTAATCCATAACGTTAGATACGTCAAGGGGCGGCTCATCAAGCGCCCCTGTGTATTGTAAGATACGTTAGCAGGCAAGTCTGGAAGCTCAGCTGCAACACAACCATTTTGCACTGTGTTGAGAAGTGATGTTGGTACCTGCAAGGGGCCATATTCCCACCCCAATTCTTGACAGATTACAAGTCTCTTCAGTATTTTAACCCTCAGTCACACTTGAACCAACACCAGGCAGGATGGGTCAAGCGCTTGTCCCCATATCAGCTGCACATCAAATACAAACACAGGAAAGAGCTTATCACAGCTGACAATCTCTCCAGACTGTACATAGTGTTTATCACAGAAGATGATGTCTTAGACCCAGACTGGCCCATGCTCTACCTACATCCTAAAGCCAATTATGACAAAAGCCTAAATTATGTGACTATTTCCAAGCTGAAAACAAATGAAAGCCAGTTCACCACTGATGCTGTCAATGTCTGCAGGCAGGCATAGACAGTTGAAAAGACGCCTTACATTGCCATCACACAACAAGGAGACATCATCCTGCACTACCACCACACCTTGGGTCATATCAGAGGATAGAATCACTTCGAAATCATGAAGCTCAAGGTCTGGTGACCCTGCATGCGTCAGGACATCCTGGACCTCCTAAAGATGTGTGTTATCTGTGAAAAGAACACATCCAAACCTGCACCACCCAACTCAGTCCTACCAATCAAAGCCATGGAACCATTTGAACAATGGGCTCTTGACATTGTAGGGCCCCTACCTGAAGACAGACTGAGCAAGAAGTACATCATCATGGCTATTGACTAATTCTACCCATTGGCCCGTGGTGTGGGCAACTTTCAAAAGTGACAAATTTTTGCTATCAGTTGGTAAAGAAAAATCCCAATTTTGAGATTCAGACCCTGGGCCCCTGCGGGCCACCAGCCTGCATTTTTTGGGCTTGAATCAGAATTATATTTGACTTCAGAGAAACCTCCAAAACCCACTAGTGTAGCACCTTCTACACTCAAACCCTACTCAATGGGAAAACTCCTGAGCCAAGCCAATGAGAGCAACGGCCCAAAGGACACCCCTGTGATTGCCTGGGCCACTACCAATGAAGTGTTAGGTGAATTACCCCAATCCCAGGGCCCACAGGTGGCTTACAAACCCTATGTCCCAAAGCAGGAATTTGATCTTCCTCATCCTAACCCAGCCAATGATGAACCAACAATTTCAGATGACATCACAGACTCCCAACTCCTGGTAAATGCTACCACCCAGCCCCCAATAATTTTCAAAAGTTTCCACAGTTTTGATGAGCATACTTATACCCAAGAGATGACAGGAAGATTCTGATTGGCATCCTTACAATAAAGCGTTATGAACCTTTGGTTCACACAGGTCTTACCCTATCTCTTTTTAGCGCTTTATCATTTTCAATTTTATTTCCCTGGGTCTGTTCCCACTTCCCATCAAGCCCAAGAAGACGCGGACCAACCACCCAAATTATTCTGTCCCCCAAGAGCTCCCTACAGCTCAGTTTATTTTACAGAATATCCTTCAAATCCAGATTATTTGGAGTTTACCTTAAAGAAGATCCTAATTTATAGCCCAGAAGCCCATACAAGAGAAAAATAGGTTATTGGTTGTGAAGGAACTTGGATCACTGTGCCATCCTTGCTATTTTGCAACAAATATGACTACCTGCCCACATATTTGGTACCAATGATCTCTCCTTTGACCCAGCGGCCTAACTGCCCACAATAATCTGGTACTACTAGTGAATTCACCTCCACCCAGATATTTGGAGTCTTATACATCACCCTCACTGACTTAATTGATTATACAGTGCCCTCCAGCAGACCCTGGGCCATTCTTGGGAAATCACTATCTGTCACGGCCCATATCAGAGTCCGGTTGGGCTCCCACAGGGGAGGCAGGCCAGGCCTGAAAGGACATGTACACAATAGGCGCAATCTGTACCAGGTAGTTGAGGGCAGTAGCCAGGGGGCGCCAATTCCCAGTATGGGGCACAACTTGGTTGGCCAGCCCCAATACAGTGATGTAGACAAAACCTAGCTTGCTGAAGTCCTGAGTGGGCGGCACATTTGGGAGAGGAGGTGCAGTTGGAATCTCCTTCATGGTTGGCAGCAGATCCAAATGGTGTGGATGGAAATACTCCAGATCAAGGGTGAGGAGTGGTTCTAAAAGTGCAGCAGGAGTATAACCAGGTGGATGTGGATAGGCTAGTTTGTATATTGTGGTGGATTCACAAATAGATGCAAAGAAAATAATTAAATTTGAGCAAAAATAGACAATTCCTGCAATAAGATAATAATTTCTAGGTATAAACTCGCTTTATTAAGATGTCAACAGTGAGAAGGGCTTCTCCTCCTCACTACTTATACTTACTGATGATTCTATGGCCTTTTGTGCCACCAGAGAACTGATGGCATCATTTGGAGGTGGATTTGCAATTTTCACCTTGAATTTGCATGCTTGGCCAAGAGGGTGAGCTCTCATTGGCTGTTATAACATGAAACTTTTGAATTTTGCAGCATGGCAAGTTGCTACAGTTATTTTTAGCTCCCACAATGGATCAATTGCCCAATTGTGTGATTGAACAGTTGCGTTCCCAATGTGCCATTTCCCAATAGGTAGATGGCCCAGATTTATTAACAGGCTCAATGCCAGGGATTTGAGGATTGTGTGCCTCTCAAATCCCGGGCCATTCATTAGTTGAAAGGGAGGTATTTTGCCCTGGGAAGTGCTTTGTGGGGGTTTCCATGCTGCATGTTTAGTCACCTCTAGAGAGGCCAGCTGACTGTCCAGGGCACTCTGGGCCCTGACATCATCCCCTACCATAGTTGAGCTTGCAGAGCACGACTCTTTACTCCGAGACTTGTATTCCTTTAGTAGGATGGTGGCATTCTCCAGGTTGGACTCAGGTTCCCAAATATTCTCTTTGTGGGGGTATCCTTTCCATTTGACCAGGAAGTGAGGTTTTTGATATTGGAGCTTGTGTCCCAGGATGGCTTCAACCTTGTGTTCTGTGAAGCTTCCTATTTTAATGGGTGGGGAGCTGTTCTCACTATCTGGTGCGGGAGAGAGGGTCCTTTCTTTTTTGATAGCAGGGAGCGGTGAAATACTTTGTGAATCTTTCATCTGGGGGGGAGTTCTAGTTGGTATGCTGCAGTGCCAATGTGTTGTAAGACTTTGTAAGGACCTTTTTGACGGGGGCTCAAGCTAGCGCAAGGGGCAGTGGTCTTGATATTCTTAGCGCTGAGACACACAAGGTCTTCTACTTCAATTGGGGACCAGGGCTTTGTTTCTTGTCAGCAAAAT
The DNA here is from genome assembly GCA_014839935.2 of Entomophthora muscae. NCBI lineage: Eukaryota > Fungi > Entomophthoromycota > Entomophthoromycetes > Entomophthorales > Entomophthoraceae > Entomophthora > Entomophthora muscae. The sequence continues at coordinate 546,586 of QTSX02003582.1, read as the reverse complement.
CTTTGTATACTTGTACTGCTCTTCTCAGGTTCTTGGCACACTCTTCTTGGCATGTGTGGATGTTGCTAACCCAGTCTCATCCTTTGGGGTTGTCAGCTTCCTCTGTAGGGGGCATCCCATGTGGGGTTGCATCCGTAGTTGGCATTGAAGGAGGACATACCAGTGGAGCTGTGGTCTTGGTTGTTGTAAACAAACTGGGCCATTGGTAGGTGGGTTACCCAATTGTTCTGTTCTGAGTTAACGTAGCATTGTAAGTACTGTTCAAGGACCTGGTTTACTCTCTTGGTCTGTCCATTGCTCTGGGGGTGGTATGCAGTAGACAGAAATCTTTTTATTCCCAAGTCCCTTAGGATTTGGGCCCAAAACTTAGAGGTGAATTGTGGGCCTCTGTCTGAGACCACTTCTTGTGGAAGTCTGTGGTTCATGAATACTTGGTTCCAGAATAGGGTGGCGGTTTCCTTTGCTGTTACTTTGGTTGTTGTTGAAATGAAGTGAGCCATCTTGGTGAAACAATCAACAATTACAAGAATGGCGTTGAATCATTTTGAATTGGGTAGCTCCACAATGTATTCCATGGAAACTGAATTCCAAGGGCCTTCTGCAATCTGGAGGGGTTGTAGTAATCCTTCTGGCTTGCCTCGCTTAGGCTTGGTGCGTCCGCATGTCTTGCAACCACTGAGGTATCCTTCAATCTCTGGCTTCATCCTGGGCCACATGTAGGTTCTCTGAATCCCTTTGAGAGTCTTGGTACGCCCGGGGTGTCCTGACATGTGGGAGTTGTGGTATTCCTTCAGTATCTCTAAGCGCAGAGGACCTTCTGGTACATAGGTGCATCCATGTAGCTGCAGGGTTTTACCATGTAGAGAGTAACCATTTTGGTAGTATTGACTGTTGATATCTTTCTTTAAGTCCTCTGTGATAGAGATGCAGTGCTGGTCTACCATCTGAGCTTGTTGGATTTCTTCTCTTCTACTGGCTAGTCTCAGGAATAGGAGCATTGGCTCAATCATTTTTGGGGACAACAAGGAATTAGTGTTTAATTCTTCAATCTCTTTGGCACTAGGAAAAAGGTTAACTCTTTGGCTTAAGGCATCTGGCACAACGTTGATCTTGCCAGGTTTGTAGCTAATGTATAGGTTGTAGTCTGCTAGGAATAAGGCCCATCTAGCCTGTTGCTGGTTCAGTTGTCGTGGTTTGAAGAAGTATGTCAGGTTCTTGTGATCAGTCATGATTCTCACTGGGTGGCTGGCGTCACACAAGTATCTTCTCCAATGTTTTAAGGACTTAATGATAGCAAGCATCTCTTTATTGTAGATGGGGTAGTTCAACTCAGGCGGAGTGAACTTCCTTGAGTAGTAAGCTACAGGGTGCAGCTTACTATCATGCCCCTCCTGAAGCAACACCCCCCAATGCAAAGTCAGAGGCGTCTGTTTCCACAATGAAGGGCTTATTGTAAACCGGCATTGATAAGACAGGGGCAGAAACAAAGGCATTTTTTAGCAACTCAAAGGCTGACTTGGCAGTATCATCCCACACAAAGGGGTTCTTCTCAGAGGTGAGGCGGGTCAAGGGCAAGCAGATCAAAGAAAAATTTTGGACAAATTCCCGGCAGAAGTTTGCCAGGCCCAGGAAATTTCTGACCTCCTTGCAGTTCTTAGGTTCAGGCCATGCCGTCACAGCCTCTATTTTATCAGGTGTCATTGCAAAACCTCCTTTCAGTACAGTGTACCCCAGGAACTCTACTTCCTCTTGGAAAACTCACATTTCTGGAGTTTAACAAAGAGTCCGTGTTCTTTGAAGCGTTGTAAGACAGCTTGAAGGTGTTTGACATGTTCCTCAGGTGTGCAACTGTAAATGAGGATGTCATCTAAGTAGGCTACACAACACTGGTCCTTGAGTCCTCCCAAGACCACGTCCACCATAGTTTGAAAGGTAATGGGCGCGTTGCACAGCCCAAACGGCATAACCAAGTATTCAAAAAGACCTTGCCTAGTCTTGAAGGCAGTTTTCTATTCATTGCCAGGCCTGACCCAGATCTGGTTAAAGGCATCCCTCAAATCAACCTTTGAGAAGACATTGGCTCCTGAAAGCTGGTCTGAGAGGTCTTCAGCATTGGGTACAGTGTACCTGTTTTTCACTGTGATGCTGTTTAGGTCCTGGTAATTAACACAAGGACGTAAGTCACCGCCCTTCTTTTTAACAACCAATAAGGGGGACAAACAAGGAGATTTGGAGACACATATATATCCCTTCTTCAACATCTTGTCCAAGTACTCTCTTAGGGCGGCTTATTCCTTCATTTTACAGCTATAGACAGGTCCATGCTTAGGATGGGTTCCAGGGAGGAGGTCAATGGCGTGGTCAAACTGACTGTGTTTTGGCAAGGCGGTGGCTTCTTCTTCTGAGAAGACTGACTCCCAAGATTTAAAACATTTTGGGATCTTGGCCTTGCAGGATTCCATGGTGATGTTGTTTAACTCAGGGGTCTGCCAGTGGTTCAGGCAGGGGAACTCTAAGGTTTGGCTCTCATGAGTGACAGTAACTTGATGGTTCTTATAGTCCAAGTTCAATTGGTGGTCAACCCACCATTCAAACCCTATCACTACAGGTTTGGGAAGCTTCTCCATAACGTGGAATCTGGTGGGAAGCTGCCTCTTATTTAACTTCAAGGAGACAAACTCTTCACATTTGTGTGACAAGTCTGTTGTCTTGTTACTCAAGGTTACCAGTTGTGAGTTTCCCTGGATTGGTACACCAAGTTTCTCAGCTAGGCTACGTTCCATGTAGTTGAGGGTTGCCCCACTGTCTAGGAGAGCTACCGTGCTCACCTCATGGTCATTATAACATAAAATAGTGTCAATGATAGGATAAGATTGTGAAGCGCTGTTTATTGCTGAGATGGTTGCTCCTTGGGTTCCATTGGAGCGTCTAGTACAGTCCTTGGATAAGTGGCCACTCTGGTGGTAATAGAAGCATAGTCCAATTATGACATGGTGTTGGTACTCTTCAGGGGTTATGTTCAAGCGGGGCCTACTTGTACCAGGGGTTTGATTGTTATGGGATTAACCAGCGTGGTATCCCTGTGGTTGGCTGAAGTCCATGCCTCTGGCAATTGCCAGGAGCTCATCTTTGGGTAGGTCACATTAGTGGTGTCTCATCAGGCTGGCATGGTGCAGGTTCAGACTGTTTCTGAAATGCAAACCCCAATATGTCGTCAGGAATCTTGGCTGCATCTGCCAGGCGTAGGAATCTTTGTATGTAGGTCTCCAGGTTGTCTCTTCCTTGGGTCAGGCAGATGAGCCCCATGTAGGCTTGGGTCTTGGCCCCAGCAGGGGTAGTTACAGAGTTTATTCTCTCCAGGAATTGATTGTAGGAGAGTATGAGGTCTGGGTCTTCCTCAAGGCTGGTCAAGAAGGTTTCTCTGGCATCATCCTTCAGTTGGGTGGCCACCATCATAACCTTCTGGGCGTTGTCTCTGAAGCTCTTGGGGTGGGCGCGGAACAAGGCATTTATCATAATCATTCCTTTTCTGAAGCCAGCAAAATCCATTTTGGGCAGGTCAGGAAAGGTTGTGGGGGCAGCGGTATTCTGGTTCAAGGTGGAGATGGTCACAGTCTGGACCTGGGATGACTTGGCAACAATTTCTTCTTGGCATTTTTTTGTTTCTTATTTCTTAGTCAAGTACTGTCTTATGTAGTAAGCAGAAGTCATAAATAAAAGCACAAAAGATGCCCCTATAATCAAAGAAGAATAGGGGCCCAGGGTTACTAGTTTAGATATGGTTGACATACTGTCACAGCCCATATCAGAGTCCAGTTGGGCTCCCACAGGGGAGGCAGGCCAAGCCTGAAAGGCCATGTACACAATAGGCGCAATCCGTACCAGGTAGTTGAGGGCAGTGGCCAGGGGGAGCCAACTCCCAGTATGGGGCACAACTTGGTTGGCCAGCCCCAATACAGTGATGTAGACAAAACCTAGCTTGAAGTCCTGAGTGGGCAGCGCATTTGGGAGAGGAGGTGCAGTTGGAATCTCCTTCATGGTTGGCGGCAGATCCAAATGGTGTGGATGGAAATACTCCAGATCAAGGGTGAGGAGTGGTTCTAAAAGTGCAGCAGGAGTATAACCAGGTGGATGTGGATAGGCTAGTTTGTATATTGTGGTGGATTCACAAATAGATGCAAAGAAAATAATTAAATTTGAGCAAAAATAGACAATTCCTGCAATAAGATAATAATTTCTAGGTATAAACTCGCTTTATTAAGATGTCAACAGTGAGAAGGGCTTCTCCTCCTCACTACTTATACTTACTGATGATTCTATGGCCTTTTGTGCCACCAGAGAACTGATGGCATCATTTGGAGGTGGATTTGCGATTTTACCTGGAATTTGGGCGCTTGGCCAAGAGGGTGAGCTCTCATTGGCTATTATAACATGAACCTTTTGAATTTTGCAGCATGGCAAGTCGCTACAGTATTTTTAGCTCCCACAATGGATTGATTGCCTGATTGCGTGATTGAACAGTTGTGTTCCCAATGTGCCATTTCCCAATAGGTAGATGGCCCAGATTTGTTAACAGGCTTGATGCCAGGGATTCAAGGATTGTGTGCCTCTCAAATCCTGGGCCATTTGTTAGTTGAAAGGGGGCATTTTGCCCTGGGAAGTGCTTTGTGGGGGTTTTTATGCTGCATGTTTAGTCACCTCTAGAGAGGCCAGCTGACTGTCCAGGGCACTCTGGGCCCTGACACTATCCTACATTGTAAAGTTAGCCCCCATCCTGTGGTGGGCCCTTCCTTCTGGGCCTGCAGGCCATCTGACTGCAAGTTCTCAGGAACCTATCACAGGATAGATCCCTGAAAGCAACCACCAATCACACTGCTGCCACCATCACTTGGTTTATTGGCAAGGAGATTGTGGCACACTTTGGACGCCCCAAGCATCTCATCACCAATGGGAGACCTGAACTTGTAGATAACATTATGAAATCATACTGCACCAAGAACGCCCTGCAACAAGTGGTCACAACACCATACCACCCCCAAGACAACAGATGCGTAGAGCGCCTAAATGGCTCCCTGGTGCAACTAAATGCTATGATCTTGCAGGAGCACCCAAATACCGCCTGGACTGAACATCTCCCCACTGCTCTACTTATCTTACAAGCCAGGATCAGCCGGCGTAAAGGTTTCAGACCCAGAGCCTTGGCCTTTGGGTCTCGTGATGGTCTGACAGGGGTGGGACAAGGGAAATTACAGTACATGGTTCCCAGGAAGCCTCCCCTTATAACTACCCCCTCCCTGAGTCAATGGCACACCAAAGCTTGCAACATAGAACAAGAGAAGATCAAGGGGGACTAAACACCTCAAAGTAAGGTATTCTGTGGGTGATCCTGTCTATACCCTTAATCCCAAATCTTCTAAACTGGAACCCAATAATCTTGGGCTCTTCAAGATAGCTGCTGTCTACAACAACCATACATACCAACTTGAAGACGTCCAAGGGAGAACCAAGACCCTCCACCACAATTGCTTGTGCCCCTGCCGTTCTGTCCCCACAAAAAGACTCTTTGTGTGGAATTTCCCAGATCTACCACAGGTTCCAATCCTGGTGACTGACAACAAACATGGAGAAAGGGAGGGTGTTACCACCAAGATCCTATCATTGCCTGCCAACATATCTCACAATATACAGGGGCGCATGATGAGTTGTCCCATGATGTGTCTAATGGCATGGATCAGTATGATGACAATGTTGAATTAAAGGTACCCTCTTCTAATTAATAGTACTGCCAATTTGACATGCTGATCCCTGTGCAAGTTATTCCACAGTCCAAAACCTTATATGAAACCTGCCACCATGCCACCCCCTGGTGGCTCTGTGGATTTCACTGTATAGTATAATAGTCAAAATAATGACTAATAACCCTTATCTTATTATCTTTATTCTTGTTCTTTATATTAGACTGTTATTTTCCTCAATAAAATACTGAACTGTAATTGGTTCAGTTGCAACATTGAGGGTCACTAATATCATTGTTTTGGATAATGTTGGACTCACAAGGTGGCTGATATTCTCAAGAAATCCCCAACAATCAAGACAGGCATAACAGTTGGCTACAGGTGTCAGGGATCCACCCTGTAGGGGGTAACTGAGAACTTTTGGGTGGATGGCCCACAGGCTTTGAAGGGAGGGCCCACCACAGGATGGGCACTAACTTTACAATATATGATAATGACTTCCCGAGAACAACCCAGGGGCCGCTAGAAGGCACCATAGAATCATGAGGCCAGTAAGGGTGATATACATAGCCACAAACACTTGGGTCAAGATGGATTCACTTGCAGCAATGTATTCTTGCAGGCAGTCAGGCTGCAGGGTCAGGGGAGAGTTATTGGTACCAGGTAGGCGGGCAAGTAGTTATATTTGTTTCAAAAAGCAGGAGGGCACAGTGATCCAGGCTCCTTCACAACCAATAACCTAAGATTCTATTGTCCTGGCTTTAAGGTTGTGGAGTAGGATTTCCTCTAAGGTGAATTATGAATACAACAGGCTGGAAGGGTATTCAGTAAAATGTACCAGGCCAAAGGGTGCTCCTGGAGGACAGTATAACTTGTGTGGTCTGTCTGCGGTTTCTTGGGCCTAGCTGGTGTAGTGGACAGTGCCACAGAGGTTAGACTGCAAATGAAAGAGTGCTAAAATTAATTGCAAGATGACCTGGATGAACCAAAGGTTCATATCAATTTAATGTAAAAATGGCAATAGGCAGCTTCCTGACAGCCCAGGATATAAGTATGCCTATCTGCTATAGGAAAACTTTTGCAAACTCCTTTGTATCAGGTGGTACCATCTACCAGGGTTTGAAAACCCTTGGTGGTGTCCTGCGTAGGTGATTCCTCATTGGCTGGACTGGGGAAGGAAAACTTGAATTTCCTCTTTGAGCCACAGGATTTTCCATCCTCTGGCAACCCACGTTCTTGGGGAAGTTTCTTCAATCCCCTATTAGCAATGGCCCCAGTTATTTTGGGATCATTTTTGGTTCAGCATTCTAATTGGCAGGACTAACAGGATTCTTCTAGAGACAGGGCTTTGACATAGAAGGTTCCATACTGATGAGTCTTGGGAATTTCTCTGAAGTCAAATTCATTTCTGATTTGAGCCCAAAAAATGCAGGCAGGTGGGCAACCAGGCCTGCGGGCTGGTGGCCTGCAGGTTCCCAGGGTTCTAATCCTGTAGTTGGGGTTTCTCTGTGTGTATTGCTAACAGGATTTTATCATTTGTGACAACAGGGTCTATGTGCATCTTATTTTTTCCTACATATTCACCATTACTAAACCTAATAAAGAAGGTCTTTGGATGGCTCAAGAGAGCTATCAAGTGCGGCATCTCAACTGGGCCTGAGACCTTTTCTGGTTTGCTGCAAGTTGGGGTTCACGCTTTGACAGCTGAGATAGTGGCAAAGTTATATGTCCACTCAGATCTGTACATCCCTTCCTGTCTCTCAACACAACCCATCTTCTAGACAATAAGGCTTATTTTTTTATTTTTTTTATTGTGATAGAGGGGGACTAAACTAACTAAGTTTGGCTCCCATCCTGGTGAGATGAACCACCAGGATGCCGCTCAGTAGAGTACTGGGACAGCTGCTCAGAGGAAGGACCAAAGGGATGACACAAAGGACAGCTGAGGAAAGTATGCATTCAACCCCATCAACGCTAACCCAGCAAGCAACCAGGGCATATAAGTGGGAGCAGGGGGCAACCTCACAGGTGTTTGGAGGGGTACTGGGTTGTCTCCATCCAAGCTAAGGATGGTTGACGCCGGCACCACCTCCAAAGTGGAGGCTGGCACAGCGTGATCTACAGTGGGAAACTCTAAGTCATCACAAGTCAGGCTCTTTACAATTGTCTCTCCTGAAATAAGGAGTTTGCCATGGAGGCTCAAGAGACTAGAGGGATTGTCTCCTACAAGGCAAGCAGAAGTAGAGAATTGTGACCATATATGGGGGAAGTAGTCCAGAGAAGAATTAAAGAGAGCCAAAGTGAACACCACAAATTTAACAACAGGGAGGATTATAATTGCAAATACCACAAAATTTAGAATTTATAGGTGAAAATTTTGAATATCCAAGTTATAGAAAAATGTAAGAGTGGGGCAGCCACAAGAGAAATTGGTTGGGAGGCAGCAGAAAACACTTGGGGGCCTTGTCAGTGGTTTTGGGTAGCTTGGGGGGCGTAAAATAAGAGAGCAGGTTTGAAATCAATAAAATCAACAAAGATCTTTAATCTTGAAGTAAGATTTATAAAGAAATTTAAATTGAATCTAGGGTTTAAACAGTGGTTTTAAAAGCGTAAACTGCAGGCGTAACAATTAAGTAAAAAGCCTAAGCAAAAGGTCTTCAAAAAGATGACTAGGTTTGAGAAGGACAGCACAAAGGTAAGGTTTAAAACAAAAATGACTAACACTTTGTTTAAGATCAAGGAAGACACCAATAGAATCAACAACTTAAAAGAAAATATGGCAAAGTTTAGCAACAATGTTTAGGGTTTTAATAATTTGAGAATTGACAAGCAGGGGACACAAAGTCCCCTGGCATTGTTAAAAGGGGGTGAGTAACTAAGGAATGATCACATGACTATTCTGGCTTGCATCCAATTGGCTGGAACAGAAATTTTTCTGGCCAAGGCCAGGGGCACTGGAAGGTTTCAAGATAATTTCTGTGGCTCCACCTGATTGACTAGAGACCATCCCAGGCATTTGGGATTTACTTGACTTTCTGATTGTTGATGTGGCATCATTTGATTGGGTGTTTCTGATAATTTTTAAGAGAGGGCAACACCATGCCAACAAATAGTCCAAATTGATCAGTGTTTCTTCCCAGGCCAGAACAACCAGAGCCAGGGGATCTGCTAGGTAGGCCAGGACAATATCTCATCAACAGTATGGGCTAAATATCCTATAGAATTGAGTGGATTGGCTGTTATTTTTGGCCCTTTTTTGGTGCAACAGGGAAAAATGGTTTGATCCAAGGCCAAAGGTGGAAATAAATTAACATTTATGCTATAGAATTTATATAGTTATGCACTATTTACACCAATGGAAATTATACATCAACTTCAATAAAAAGTTGTCAGTTTAAATGAAAGTGATAAGCATCACCATTAAAAATTTAACTGGACTTTTATATGGATATAAGCCAACAAACTAAAAAAAATTAAGATAAAAAAATTTAAACTTAAAAATTAAGCAAGATTTAAATAAAGAATTAAAATATAAAGAAGATAAGACAGTATGTATTTATGAAGGGTGAGATCAATGGAACTCCAGAACTTGTCTCTGGGATGTGTCTGAGATGATATGACCAGGACAACCTAAGTGTGCTTCCCAGTATTGAACAAGACCTGGCAGCTGGAAAATGACAATAGTGTTATCCAATTACACAATATAAGTTTTCAGATGGAGTAAGCATCTTGTAGATAGCTGCTAGAATCACTGTGTCATGAAAACATGCTCATTTGAGCTGTGTCCAGTAGCAATTTTTCTCCTGCCCAGGTATTGGCAATTTTTTTCTAGTTTATTAACAACCCCAGAAAATTATAAACCTCAGCCTTGATACCCATCAAGATGAAAAAAACAAGGTAAACAATTAAATAGAGTCTCTTTCCTGAAAACAGGGGGGAGAACTCATAAAATTTTATAAAAAGTACTGATTTTGTTTTTCTAGGACATTGTCTCAAAGGTCTTCTTCATTGTAAGGGCACCCCTGTTTTTTTTGCACTAGGCTGACCCAAATTCAGCTAATACACTTACCATCTACAAAATTGCTATTGACTTCATGGTGGTAATTTCAAGCATTTGTTTATTAAAATTCTCAATTATGTGTCAAGGGTCTGGATGTACAGGCATTCTGGCTACTTCTAACCTGCTTAACATCCAGCCATTGCCCAATTTGGTGCCCTTCCAATATACTGTTCATCATACCAAGAATGGTAACCAAGTAATATCACATGAAAATCCAAGTATCTAGTGGCTTGAACCCATCCTGAACATGACCAACCCCTATGAATGATCCAACTAAATCTCTGCCACAGCCCAATCTATATAAGTCTAAAATATTATCAAATAAAAGATACTTCTCTTCTCTCCTAATTCCATATTTGAAGCTTCCCCAAAAGGCGCTCCTTATCACTGGTAGAAGCTACAGTTTTTTTATCACACCCATGAAAGAGAAAATGACTGACCAAAACCCTCCCACCTTCGCTCACGTACTCAGCCAGGCCACATCCCAGGAAACCTGGAAAACGTACTTCTGCGCCTGCAACATCAACAAAGATATACCTAGTGGATGCATTGTATTTGAAGGTCTGGTCATTCCCAAAGCATGCACCAAAATAATTCAATACATTTGCTCTCTTCAACCACAAACAAACGCACAATCACCTATCACAGGTGAAGTTACCAACACCAAATACATTGGTATAAACAAGTTCTTTGGTAAAAACAAAGAAAACATCATCAGCTGGCTAGACCACTCAGCTGCAAAACTCTGCACCAGCTGCATCCCCCATGAGAAATGGGTCCAGTAAGCCAGCAAGCGCCTATATGAGGCTGCAGCTAACTGGTTTGCCACCTGGGTTGGCTCACAAACTGACAACCTGCTTGATAACTGGGAAGAGTTCAAAGCGGACATCACCCACAATTTCCGTGTCACCAAATCCCTCCAAGACATTGCAATACAGCTCAGTGATCTTCCGCAAAAGACCACTATCACAGCCTATGCCAACAAATTTGAGGAAATACATCACAAAATCCAAAACCTAGCACAAGCTGATAACGTACATACCAGAGCCTCATTCATCAACAGAATGAAACCCTCTGTTGCTGCCCTCATCTTCCCAGAGGCCAACACCACCATGCCTGTGCTCATTGCAGAAGCCAAGTGTGCGGAAACTTTCACAAACATGGAATATGCTGCATACAATGGCAACCGCTCCTCCAACAGTAATGGCAGAGAAAACTCCAATGGCAATAAACGCCAAAACACCAATCATAGCAACGGCAACTTCAATTGCAACAATGGCAATTTCAGCCAAAGTTCAAACCGCTCCCATCCCAAAAAAGAGGACACTGCCAAAGTAAACAATGCTGAAATAGCAACTTGCTATGAATCTGACCCCACATTCTCTGACCTTGAAGGTCTTGAAACAGAGGAACAGGGAAAAGAGGAGGGGGAACAGGATTAAGTGCCTTTGTCTCCCCCTAACTTGATAAGAAATTGTACCAAGGCACAAACTTTGCTGCTTGCATCCCACGTGTCCTGCAGTCCTCCATTTTTATGAACGTAAAAATTAAAGATTGATCACAACTTCTTATCTATCCATGCACTTACAAAGCACATACACATAAAATTTTATTTGACTCTGGTGCAAAACACACTATGGTCAGCAAACCTTTTGTAACCAAGTACAAAATACCAGTTGTCAAATCCAACTTCAAATACACCAGAATGGCAGATAAATTAAAGGTTCTACTCAGAGGCAAAACAACTCCCTTCAGAATTGACCTCCAAGGCACACAAACAAGCATCAAAGAACTTGTCATGAACAAAATAAACTACAACATTGTAGCAGGCATGGACTGGTTCACCTGGATGAACCCCAGCATATGTTGGAAAACAAAAACCATGACCATCAAACTGCAATACCCAGTTACAGTAGGTATACTTGCAGCAGGTATGTCAGGAGGTTGGCAAACTGGAATCCAGTCATGACAGTGATGATTGGATAGATGGTCATCAACCAACAGAAGACCTTAGCATAGAGGTTGTATCTTCCCAAGCTCCTGGCAAAGTACATTAAGACATAGTACATGGAGGTGTTCACCATAATGGACAGTGTGGAATATGGGGACACCAGGGGAGGCCAGGAACCAGAGTAGGAGGAGTTAAGTATTCCAGGTTCATAGTGAGGATCATGACCTAGCCCTTATGATGAGGGGCCAAAGAACTCTGGTCCTTGTTGATAGCCTCCAACCCCAAGGCAAGCTGTAAACACAGCTGTGAAGATGAGATGGTTTGCTTTCCTTGGATTAGAGGGAGTTTGGCGGGGACTAACTAGTTTTAAAGTTGAATTAAGTTTTTAAGCAAATTTAGCTTTATTGAGGCTATTAAGCTCAATAATAGCACAAGCTATTACCAAGGAGAGGTCCCTTATTTATAGTTCTTTCCACTTGAAAAGGTTTGCAAGTGGGAATGAAAGCAAGAGATTGGAGAACCTAAAAGTTTGGACAAGATGATTGGGAATTGGGGTTTGATAAGGTGGTCAAAATATTGTTCTTTGACAATCTGTTGGGGGTTTGGTAATTCTTGCCTAGAGCCAATGATTTTTCCTGGGTGTGGAGTCAGGTGATGATGAAAACTCATGGAACTTTTAAAATCTGTTTTTGTTTTGGAAGGCTTAGTTTGGCTGGGGTCTGGGCTCAAGCATGTGGTTTGGTCCTCTGAATCCCATTGGTTTGGAGTAAAAATTATTTTTAACTTTTGAAACCTGATTTTCCCCTCTTCTGAAAGGTCAGAATATTTTTTAGAACCTGAACCCTGTATTTACTCTTCTTCTGAAGGGCAGGAATTAATCAGTGTTTTTTCTCCTATAACCAGGGACTTTTTTGATTGGTTGCAGGTTATGAGGCTTCTGATTGGCTGTGGGATGAGACCTGGGACCTGGGTGAGTGGCTGGCAGCCAGGTGGGACCCAGGGAGCAAGCGGGTGGGCTGGAGGCTGGCTGGCAGCTGGGAGGCTGGCAGGAGGCGAGCAAGCAAGTGGGCGGCTGGCTGGGCGCGCAGGTGGCTGGCGGGGGCCTGGATGGCGGGTGGGCGTATGTGCAGTTGCGGTGGGGACCTGCTTGGATGATAAAATATTCCGGCAATCTTGGATTATGTTTTCTTCTTTATTTGATTTTTATTTTCCCCGAATAAAGGGGGGAAATCCTCATTATATTTGCCTTTTTAATTGGACATTATCCTATTCTTTTCCAACATTGCCCCTCAGTCAGAATTTTATTTATGTCAGGAATCTTCCTGACACAAACACAATGGAG